>CATQJA010002650.1:0-47500 GCA_958295435.1 Mesorhabditis spiculigera
AAAACCGTCCCTGAACGTGCGCTTTAACAGCGATGTTCGGGCTCGAAAGCGTCGATCAATTATTACCTGGCCAATCCAAAGTCCAGAAGTTTGACGACAAACTCTTTTGATTCATCCCAATATTGCGTGGGGTAATGTCCTAAAAGTAAATGAAATCTTGTTGCGATATCCCCTCGGTTTTGTATGGCTTGCAATGATGTATAATTCCGTTGCTATGAAGAAAATCGAGCGCTCGCAATAGTTGTGCCAGCATTGCAGCAATGTGTCGGATGTCTCGTTTAACCGGCTGATCATCGGTGTCTTTTTCCGCAAGTGCCTGCAACGTAAAGTTCGGCAGCCGGAATAAAAACAACTCGAAGTATTTTTCCAGCGTGTGATCCATGCGCTCCGTAATGATACAAGAAAAACTTGGTCGGTCCAGTGGGAGGCTCCGGCCAGGTTCCGTAGAATTTGACAATCTGGAAAACTGCTTCATTTGGTTTTGCTTCTCCTCTTCCTTGCATTTTTACGTTAAGGTTTTAATCCTACATCGTGTATTGACGTTTGTTACGACCGAAAACTCCGCGTCCTTAAACGAGTGGTGCGAGGTTTCTGGTGTTTCGCTTATAAATAGCAAGAGATTGAATCTTAATAGCAATTTTCGGAATTTTGAGGGGAATGCATTTCAAGTTTCCCCCGAACGCACAGTTTTTAGGTGTCATTTTTATGGGTACGTCACCGAACATCGAAAAATCAAGTTTCTCCAAATCGGAGTTCCCGACGCTTTTATACATTCTTGGTAACGCATGGTGAAATATTCTTCTATCAAAAAGTTGCTCGAGCCCAAAGCCCGGAAGAATTTTTTTGGGGCACCCTACGTTTTCGTGTTGCATGAAGGGCGCGATGTCCACTTCACGCTTCACTCGCCGATATCCATCGACGGTTGATGAGAGCCGTTCAATCGAATACCTTAAGTCCATCAATTTGCTACCTTAGCAAAATATCAAATCGAAGCGTTTAAATGCCACTGTATCGACCTACCGTCTTATTGCCACAGATACATCGCCGGCATCTGTTCCTTTCCGTGACATCTTAGCGGCTCTTTAAGACAATATCTCCCACAAAATCTTTACTTCCTTACATAATATCAGCGTAAGTTCCCCTAGCTATCACGTGAAATTCATCATTGAGGTTCTTCGGCCGGAAAAACTTGTCGTCCTGACAAAGATATTGGCAAGATTTTGATTTCACCTTGTCCGGTTTAAGCGAAGGTAGGACTAGAATCGGGAACACATCGAGAACGTTGGTGGCATCGTTCAAGTTCGGCCTGCGGAACATGGCTCTGCTCTCATAGTACTGATTTGCTACAGGCCTTTTGCGTTGTTCATGCATGGAAAGTCGCTCAAATTTCGCCACGAAGCTCATCCACTATAATGATGAGAGTAGCACGAAAACATTTAAAATCCGGCGACCTTGCTGATGGTGAACGAACACAAAAATGGACAACCCGCCAGCGAAATAGCCTAGTAATAAAAGAAATATGTTTTTGGCGCACGCTTCAGCTCGAGGATGCTACAGGGTCCCCCAAAAAAATCCCCCGCCCCAAGCGGTCCCAGGAACGTGAACGGGATGATTTTTAGTGTTCGATAGATACGTAAATCGTCAAAATCGGACGTTGTTGCTGCCCGCTTTGGGTAGATTTTTTGGCGCACTAACAAGGAGACGTTTTTTTAGCTCAACGGAGTTTCGATTCGGGACCAAGTGCATCTTATGCAGCATTTTTGCTGATCAAAACGTTTGTTTTAGAATCTGCGAAACAATCATATTTCAAAAGTTATGAAGCTTTAAAGTGTGAAAAATGCCCAAAATGCCCAACTTTTGCCGTTTTTCGCCTTTTGAAGCGTCATAACTTTCTTATTTTGGTCGTTTCGCAGATTCGGAAAACGAGGTTTTAATTAGCGCAAAATTCTGCATAAAATAGGCTTGGTCCCTTTTCGAAATTCCGTGGACACTAAAAAAACGTCTCCTTGTAAGCTTAGGCCTAAGCTGCACAAGCGAGGCTTTATAACTTGCGTTATTATTGCATGGCATAATTTTTTTCTTTTCAACATATATACTTGCGTAGGTGGTTTTTCGACAGGTATAAGCCATTACTCAGGTGTTGTTATCGGGTGCATGCTCCGGGGCCATCTTCCCGAGAACCGCACCGGTACGCATATAGGAGTATTGTGTGAAGATTGATTGAACAGAGCTATCTTACGACAAAAAAAACCTGAGAAAACCTGATCGCACGAGAATGCCTGGCGCAAGGCATCAAATAGGGGCAAGTAAGATAAGACGGTGGCCCACCCATCTACAGGGCGTAGCCGGAAAATTCCGGGGGCGAAAAAAACTCAAAATAACACGAAAATAGGCTAGGCTGGCGTAGATCATTTGAGAATCAGGTTTTACTTGCAAAAATTTGCTTCGGATAATTGAGCAGGCAAGTACCGAGACACTCGGAGAAATTCACTTAATTGCACAGAAAATCTGACCAATTCCTATGCAAAGGCAGCAGAGTTGCTTCAGGAATTTTATCCCCATTCTCAGGTCTCAAAGACGTGCGTGGGCCATGTGGTTCAACTCCTCTACCGTGCCTCATGTTTCAACGTCATCAAGAGGGACGGAGAGAGCTCGCTGATGCAGCTGAAAGAGGAATTCAGGTAAATTGGCAGGCAGTTAGGCTATTCCAGCCCTTTTAGAAGCTACGAGGCACTCCGCCGGGAGCATGATGCCCAGATCGTTGGTATGGCAGTGGAGGCAGGGTTGAGGATTAGTCCTGATCAATGGAGTGCTTTACTTTATGGAGATCCCGATCATCGGGCGCATATGCAGAGTATTATTGGTCAGTTAAAAAAAAGAAATTTGACTTTTAAAGGGGGGGGGAGGTTGGAAACTTAGACAAAGAAACTTAAATACATGTCTGACTACATTTTAATTTTTTTCTTAGGGATTATCATGAACCGAATTATCTTCCTGCTAATATTCATTATTTTTGTATCCAGCTTACAGTTTCCCAAGATATCTTCGTAAAACCCCTAATATACCGATTTAAAGGGATATTTAAAAGCCAACCATACCTGGGTTTTCTGTCAGCCAATAAACACTATCCGCTTTCCAGACAAACTCCAATCCCCCCAATCATTTCTCCAATCCATCGAAGAACTACGCGTCAAGCCAAAAGCCGTCCCCGATCGGCATAAGCCCTTTCTTTTCCCGGTTCTACACCTTTTCGAGGCATTGAGAGGTCAGTTTTTAGCTTAAATTAAATGCATTAATCGGTATTGGGTAAAAGATAGTTTTAAAAGTATTAAAAATTGTTGAAATCGCAGTTTTTGTATTTTTAAATTTCTTTGGAAGATTTGATCTAATTTTACCAAAAATGCACCAAAAACAATCGATATTTTCAGATGATCATAGTTGGGATGAGACGGCACTCTACATTGATAAAGCCCGAGAATTGCTGGATATCCATATCGAAATCTCGGTTTATTATAGGGGCTATTAGGCAGAGAAACTTTATTTCGATATTTTAAGTTTTATTTTTGTTTTCTGCTTATTTTTAAAGTTGTTATTCGGTTAAGCCATCAACTGTCCTAAAATTTACTATAATCCGGATTTTTGGCCGTTAAAAAACCAAAAGCGTTGTTCTCTTATTCGATTACGCCATCAAAATCTCCAAATATCTTAACTGGTATCCGCTTAATTTATTTAACTTGTTAACTTATTTTCTGTGATCCAAATGACAGTTTTCCAAGATATCTTTCACCAAAAACCCCCACGTGACGATTCGATTTGCATTTTAGTGCTATGATTTTCGACCCCCAATTCTAGTCCCAACATATCGATCATTCATTCTATTGTGATATTTTCCGAAATACAAAGCGCAACGATAAATTGTTATTTATTAAAAGCCGAACTAGCAAATTTCCGTTTTATTTTGCCGGTTTCACTGGCCGCTTCAGCAACTCGGTTTTGCCCCTGAAATCGATTACGCCATGAAATTGTCAAAAACTCAATCCAAAAAATTGCGATAATTTTCATTTAATAACGATCGTAAGTTGTAGATTACCGGTCAGCTAAGCGTAAAACACGAGTATTTCTGCAAAAGCTACGCCAGGCTACAAATCACAGGCGCCAAGGCAAAACGCAAACGCATTGAACGGGCAACATTTTGGAATTTTGATAATGTTAATGTTATAACCATCATAAATGGTATATTACAGGTCAATTAAGCATAAAACGGAAAAGATTTTGGTCAAAGCACACTAGACTACAAACTACAACCTTTTCAAAGGAAAACTTACTGCACCGGGTAGCAGACCTGCCATTTTGTCATCGGCCGACACCATTTTGGCTCGCATGAATGCCACGCCTAAAAATCAGCTTTTTAAGCCGTTTCCGGTAGATAGAAATTTACAGAAATAATTACGGTATTTGAATTTATTCTTGATTTTAATCCAAAACCGACCGGAATTTCCTTATTCCCCTGCAGGACAAGATCGCCCAAGTAATAGAAATAATCAGCGTTCGGCGCTTCTTCCGGGATTAATTGCATGCATTCTGTGCGGAATTCCTTGAAAATTACGGTAGAAAAATAAATATGACAATTACAACGCCACATCCATGGTAAATCCGCAAATAGGGCTCGAGTCGAGGGTTTGTGCCAATATCTAAAAATTGTAGTTTGCCGTTTACGGAGTTTTTAGCGGCTGAAACTGTAGTTTGTAGTCCAGATCGACGATTCTGAAACGTAATTTAATGCCAATCTGGTCTGCGCGGTCATAGAAATTTTTCGGATCTTGTAGTTTTTTTAAAAGGCTAATTGGTAGTTTGTAGCCCATCGTAGCCTCTAATGGAAAATATTTTTGTAGTTTGTAGCTTTAGGACATTCAAAGGAACAGAGTTGCAGTTCACAGTCAAGTTCCATAATTCATAGTTATTTTAAACGGAAATCAAATAAAAAAGCTGCAATTCGTAGTTTTGGAATTTTCAAAGTTGGAAATTCTAGTTTGTAGTCCAGATAAAGAAACTAAGCAGTAGTTTTAAGATTTTTTGGTGATCTGCCACACAATAAACCTACCAAAAGCCTCGCCCGACACTCGAAACGCTTTCCGCTTTCCCGGCTCATTTTCCAGGTGAGCGATCGTGTCACCCATAAAATCGGGAGGCAGTACTGTAATCAACAATTATTTTTGTAAATTAAAATACCGAGAAAAGACCAAAAAAGTACAAATTCTTACACCCATCAAAATCGTTCAGCTCAATATACGCATCTCCCACCACATAACTGCTATTGCACAATATCCGCCCGGCTACCGTAATCTGGAATAATGCGGAATTCCGAATTTTAGCGTATGAAATATTGTTTATTGTGTGTCAGTTTAATAAAAAATAGTATTGAAATAGCTATGTTTTTGCATAATTTTTAAAAACAGCGATCGAAACGGTTTTTTGTCGATTTGCCGGCCAATGTCAGAGCTTCCCAATTTACCGTTTTTGATTGTATGATTATAAATAATTTTTGATGAAATTTGGTTAACTGGATGGCAGTTTGATAAAAAATAACGCTTCAAAAGATATTTCTCCTGTATCATTCTTACAAATAGATTTGATCGATTTTTTTGCCTATTTTCCGGTGAATTGTCTGTCAGTTTTCAGTTGCCCGTGTTGACCTACTTTATCTGCATTAGCGAGAAGCGGAAGAATCAAGAAAAATATTGATAGGAAAATGACATGAAATTGGGTCATTTATATAGCGTAATGAATTATTTTAAGAAATGCAATGTTTAGAAAATCTAGAAATAAGTTCGGGCAGTTGTCTGGCTAGCCACGGTTTTTGTTGCTAGGTTGATTGTGGATGGGAGAGAGAGAGAGAGACAGAGTGAGAAAGAGAGAGAGAGAGAGAGAGAGAGAGAGAGAGAGAGAAGGAGAGAATGAGAGGACGAGAACGATAGTCTGATATCAATTCGGGAAATCCCCATCCCTTTATCTGCTCCATCCGCCCCCCGTTTTCCCATTTTGGAAAATCGGAGATCGAACTCAAGAATTTTTTCTCGCCTGGGAACGCCACAACTGTACCCCAATGAGCCAATCAGCTGAACAACGTTTTGATTTTTGGCGCGTTTTTGGTTAAGCGCTTTAATTTAAATTTTTATAATTCTACATAAGTTTAACTTCCATTAATATGCTTAAAATCGTATTTTTTATTATTTTTTGGTGTGGTTCGTATTCATATACAAACGATATTTTAGACGTAAGAGCTTTGAAAATGCAGGTTTCCCTAAAGACTTAAAAAAGAAAATTATTGCGTAGCTTCAAGTATCACATTTTTCATCAGCAAATATAAAAGCATAACTAAATAAACACACATAACAATTGTTAAAAGATATTACAGGTATTTAGCGAAATTGAAGCATCATTAACTTCATGGTGGTCCAAAACTCAAGCAAAAATTATACAGCACAGGAGATCGTATTATTGTATTATGCAACTTTTGTCTAATCTTCCGGGTAGCAAATGATTGTCATGGCAATTAAAACAAATCCAGCAATAGTGGCGCCGAGTTGGGCAATTCTCGAGACATCTTTTTGGTGCTCCGGCACCAGAAGCTAAAACGGATTTTATTGAATTGTTTAGCTGACAACCACGCGCGAATCCTTTTTTGGGTTCCCACGTCGCGACACGCACCGCATGCAAACGCATTTTCATTGGGTAATGAATTAGGCTATTTTCATAGTAAAAAAGCAGCAAGCGCGTAGCGAATGTCGTTGCATGTCGCGCTACGCATCGCGTCTCGTATAGCGTTTCGTATGGCGTATCGCGTAGTACGCGTTGCGTGTAGCGCTAGGTATCGAGGTGCGTATCGCGTTGCATGTCGCGCTAGGTATCGAGGTGCGCATCGCGTTGCGTGTCCAACTGCCTATCACTATGCGTGTTGACTGCGTTGCGTGCCGTGGACACGGAAAAAAGCTATTGCTAACCGATTAAATTTACAAAAATCCACGAAATACAAGACACGACATTACACGACAAAAATTAAAAAAAAAATAGATCCTAAAATCTACCTCATAAAACGAAATCTGTAGAAAAGTGCCAAGAGAAAGGCAGGAAAGTATCAATATTAGCGCCTCTTTAGCATTTGATTCGGTCCCTTGCGAGCCCTGAAACGCGTCCGTTCCGGTAAATTTTATATTAATTTTATTCAACCTGCACGAGTAGCCCGGCAAATCCGCCCAACGGCGCCATTACTGCCATCCAGCATACCATTAATGCGGGGAGGAGAACGATTCGGTGAGCAGAGGACAGGCGGAAACCTGAGATTTGCAAAAAGCTCATTTTTGTGGTGAAAAAATAGACTGCCAGCCAATAAAAGCTATGCCGGCCAATCATCAATGTTTTTTAGAAAATTTAAATTATTGCAAAAAGTTACCGGCAGCAAAGAAAACGGCCGCCTTGTGGACCATGATGCCGAAAAATAAGGCAACGACAGATTTTACCGATGTCTAAAGGAGGCATTAAGAAAAACAATAAAATTCACATGCCTTTCAAGGCAACATTTATAAAAAGAGGGAGTTTTACCTGCACACCAAAAGCGAACCCTTCTAGCAGACTGTGGATAGAGAGGGCGAAAACCAGGGCCAGACTCCGGGACAGACCTTGCGCCTCGTTTTTGTTTAACTACAACCGTATGTTAATTCAGCTTCTAAAATCCCACCTTACATAATTTTGGAGTATATCTCTGTGTATGTGTGTGTGGATGTCATTTTCGAGGCCCAATTTGAGGGCCTTCCCGTGTCCAGGACGGCCCAATACTTCGTCACTTGGGGGAGTCGACCCTCCTCTTACCGATGACGTCTTCAGAATTTCGATAAAATGCAAGTTTACAAAGTTCAAGCCGCTTATGTTCATTTTTGGGGGTCCAGGAGGGCTTATTTGCATAACGTGAAAAAAATACAAATCCTCATTCTTGCCAGTTGCACTCGCGAGGTCGGCCAGGGTGGGGGGTCGGTCGGTCGGCAGGACCCGAGCTATCGGAAAGTCCAATTTTTCATTCAAAAGCCGCATTCCAACGTCCAAGGCCCGCGAAGCGGGTTTTGGGCGCTGGTCTTATAATAGTTTAGCAAGCAATTTAGGGAAAATCGGAACCAAGAATTTGTTTAAAATGTTAGAAACAGATTAACAAAAGCAAAAAAATTAGCTTCCCACGATTTTCTCCTCGATTCGTCCTTCTGGGTCACAGTAAGACTTAAAAAGTATTGTTTCAAAATTGAGAATTTTAAAGGAAACTTGAAGCCGTATTAACCGTTTTTGCGGACTTTTTTAGCTCATTTTTTCCCGTCACCATTCCTTTAAGGGGCCAAAACCCGGTTAAAAACGCACCAAACTGTCGATGCTTCCGTCAGCTTTTTCCTTATTAATTTCGAGTTCTTCTTGGAAGGTCAGACCGGAAGAGACGCGAGGGAGTACTCTGAAAACAGAACCTAGCTCTTACAATCTCACCATCACTCTCTCTCTCTCTCTCTCTCTCTCTCTCTCTCTCTCTCTTACTTTGCAGGCTTAGGCGGTCCATGTGAATGTCCAGCCGTCCCAAATATCAGTTGGGTGACAAATTCGACAAATAGCACAAAGAATAGACCGACACCCATCAGAAGGCCAATCCAGTAGCTGCCGAATTTGGAGTCTTTCAAACGACCATTCACTTTATCGAGTTGCTCACTAAAAAGTCTTCCTGATTTATTCACACCAAAATTTACATAGAATTAGGAGACGCCAACTTCCACCCCCTGTTTGACTAGGTCTAGACGGCTACGTGACACGCTAAATGGCGCAACAAAACGTGCTAGAATAATTTCTTCTTTTCTGTTCGCAAATCCATCGAATGCTGTGTAATTTCGCGTTTTGCGTAGCTTTCGAGACCTAGAAACTCGTAGGGGTCGATTCTTGCCTTCCGGGTCCCTTTAATTGCGATAAAAACCTGCGAAAAAAACCTACAACGCCTCTGGCAACATATCGAGTAGACAAACAGACAAAAAGACACCACCGGCAAAACAGGTAACCAACGACATCAGCGGGGAATTTTGCATCGAAAAAGCGGGTAAGGTACGGAGCTGAAATGGGTTAAATTACGCGAAAAAGGCACTTTTTATAGTGATTTTATTTTATCGTGCTTTACACGTTTTTTCGACATTTTAACTACCGTACCTTTAGTGGGATCAGCCCAAAAATGGCCGATATGACGCCCATAGCCAGCAGGAGGCCGATTTGCAAGATTTGCGTCTCCATCCTGAAAATACCAAATTTTTGTTCGGTTTTAAGAGCGAGGTTCCATAAAATGGGTGTCAGAATAAAGCAATAAATAGCTAAAATACTGAATGTCGGCTTGAAAGTCCAGATTTTGGGGAATTTCCAGAAAAACAGATGGCGCATGGGGTGGTCAATAAACCATGGGAAAACCGTTTAGGATTCGATTTGCAGGAATCGAGGCGATTGAACCTCTTATTTCCTACGTCATGCACCGCAATATAGATATTCAAATTGCCAAAAATACTCGAGGGCATCCCCTTAAATACCTCAACATTTTGATCCGGGTCCGCCTCCTTTTTCCATTTCGCCCCCACTTCCGTTAGGCCGTAATCAGTGGATTAGCGGTAGACTGGTAGTCAGAAAGGGAGAAAGAGTGGGGAGAAGCGAGAGAAATAGAGAAGATACCCCGAGGGCAAGTAGAAACACACCCACGCTAAAATATAGGAGAGACAGGCTGATAGAGAAACGTCATAACAGATAAAAAGAAGAAACGGCTAAAAATAAAGCGAACGCATGACGGTGAAGCGAGGATAAAAATTCCGTATACTTCGAACAAACGGCTTTTCAAGAAGGAAAGGCTAAGTTAAGTTTCAAGAGTTCTCGAGTTTAGGAAAAGCCTAACTGGTTGCCAGTTAATGCATTAATAAGTCTCTAGGGCCTACTGAAGTAAATTTTATTAATTTAGTGTCTTTTACAGTTTCTGCACAGTAGGTAAAAAGCAACCAGCTTTGCATTTGGCCTCTTGGAATTTGGTAAATTCAATTAAAATTTTATTTAACGGGTAGATCTTCCAGTATTGAACCATAAACTAACCAAAAAATTAAAAAATAAAATAAATTTTAGGAAAAATTTTGCACTTTCATGCATTACGCAACATAATTCACACGTGTTTCTCAACGCCAAAAACCCGCAACGAAAACTGAAAATAAAAAATCATTTAACGCAATTTTGCGAACCGACGAATGTCATGATTTTAGCAGACATGCCAAAAACCCCAAAAACGATAAAAGCATCAAAAACTTTTTCTAGCTAGGATTTCAATGGATTACGCAACCTAATTCACTCTTTTCTAACATCAAAAAGAAGCAAATAAGCCTGAAAATGGGGAAAATGGCATCATTTATAGCAATTTGTCGGAATGAATCGAGTTGTTTTGAATTTAGCATACATGCCAAAAATCAGCACGCCTTGAGTCATTTTATTTCTCAAGGAAAGGAATGGCGTTCCAGTTGACAGTTGGGATGTGAATTCCGATAGTCTGTCGACCAGTCAAAGTATTCTCTCCCGAAAAAGGGCAACATTCGCCGCCAATAGCTTCTCGTCATAAAATGAAACGGAATGGAAGGATTGTCCCGCAAAAGCCGGAATAACAAGGGTGTTTCGGTGAAAAACTTAAAGTCTAGTTTCGAATTTTGGTAGATTTGCTTTGTTCTCTCGCGATAAAGATGACTCATTGTATTTACATATTTTATAATTTCGCCTAGTACGCTTAAAAATTTGAGAAAAGCGCGAAAACACAAAAATTTCCATTTTCGATTTTTGCGTTTGTTGCATTTTCGAAAATGCCGAAATTGCGATAAAATCCAATTTTTGTTTTTGAATTAGATTGGCGGTAATTCGTCCTTCAAACAACAGAGATGCAAAATACAAAACTACTTAAATTATTTTTAATTATTACGTTGAGATTTTGCGTTTTTGGCATTTTCAAATTATTCAAAACATTATGGTAGTTCGAAATTGCGATTTTGTTAATAATTTAAAAAGCTAAAACAATATGAAAATGCTCTAAAAAGCCTGTGCGCGTCACTTCCCCGCCTAATACGTGGTCGGGCTGGCAATATTTATTTTGCATCCGCGATGGTGAATTCCAGGATTTCGGGCATAATTTCTGGGTAAACCGGGTTATTTGTCTGTCAGTCTATAGGTTCGTTCTGTTTTTCTGTCCATCTGCCACCCAAACCACCCATTTATTTGTCCTGGAAATTTATTGGGTGACTGGAAGCCACAGATCCATAGTCAAGCTGGCAGCCGTTCATCCACAAAACAGCCAATTTTTTGGGGCGGCACCGATCCGAAAAAATCTGAAAAGAAAAAAACTGGAAAAAGCATTGGCAAAAAGTCGATGCAAATTTCAAATAAAATTTTGATTAGATTCAGTTTAATCGGCCAAAAATTAAATAAAAAAGTCTCGTTTGAATGTGCAGCCCATCAACTTTGATCAGCTCGTATTTCTAATTTCTCGGCCGGACCCCTTCAATTATGGGCAACCACGCGAGTACCTTCTCCTCATCACGCGTCCAATAATTTAGAAATATTTCGCGTGCTCGCATCTCAGTTGGGAGATCTCCGATTTGTTTTTCGAAAATAATACTGTTTACGGTAGTGTGGGATAGGAGCAATTGTTGCGTCCGTAGACTTTTGATGGTTGCGTCAAGACCCCACGAATTGCCACCCATATTCACATCAGAATTCGAGCCGTAGCGGTACCAGACTTCACCGGGAACCCGAATATCCCTCGATTGCTCCGTCAGTTCCCAGAGGCATTTTGATGCCCTCGCGTGTCGGAATCGTGTCTTCGGGGTCAGCACTCCCGATTGAGAAGACGTTCGTGGAATGGCACTGGAAGATTGAGAAAGTTGCGAGGAATTGATGATTCATCCATTCGAGCAGGATTGCTAAAAATTGCGATAAAAATAGTTTAAATAAAGGAAGGCACATGGGTAGATTGGGGAACGTCAACCAAAAAACCAAATGCGACATTATCATTTCTAACAAAAAATGCCGAAATTCATAATTTCGAAAGTTTTCAAAAAGAGCGAAAAGGGATTTTTCAGAATTTAAAAATTTCTAATGTCAGCATTTCATAATGTCGAAATTTAATATAGTCCATTTTTCGACAAAGCCTAAAAATTTTTTGACATTTCGAGTTTAGAGCTGATGAATTTTCGAATTTAAAAAAGGCTGAAAACATTAAAGCTGCGCACCCAAAAAAAACCCCGCTTAAAACCTACCACAGAACCCCCAAAAAAGTAATAAAAATTCTTTTTTTAATGCTTTAAAGAGGAATTGAGGCGAAGTGGATTGAGATTTTAAAGCTGGAAGCTGCACACAGAAGCTGATAACCCCGTAATATAGTGGCGATTGTCGTCATTCTTATGTGAAGGTGCTCACGTTTTCTTTCGGATAACACCCATCTATTTTTGATCTATTCTCGTAAAAGGCCTAAAATTGCATCATTTATCTCGGCGCCACGAGCAATGCTTCAGCCCCGAAAATGTGGCGCCGAGGAGTGAAACGTTTTGAAATGAGCGCTCGAGCTATTCTAAAACCAGTGGAAAAAGACCGCTTCGCGGCCCTTTTCCACTGGACCCCGTCTAGGAATCATGAATTCCTTTTCCTTTTCTCGAAGCCTGCGGCGCAAGAGCCTGACTCAAGGAACCATTCTTTGGCCTGCGGCGCCAGAGCCAGCGCTGGGCCAGAATCTTTGAGCCTGCGGCGCTAGCTACTGGTTTTTCTCCAGGATTTGGCCTGCGGCGCGAGAGCCTGGGTTAGGGACCCATCGTTGGCCTGCGGCGCCAGAGCCTGGGCCAAGTACCTTTTCTTTGGCCTCCGGCGCTAGAGCCAGGGCCCGGTCCTAAAACTCGCACACCGAGAGCAGAAGTATGTTTTGTTGTTTCATACCAAAAAGCAAAAAAGTTAAATTTCCTGCGGATTCGAACCCTGATCACGCGTTTGTTAGACCGGGCGCCAATCCAATACACCAAGGGGAGGCGGCGATTGATAGCGGGAAAGGCCTCTTGTGTCCTGGGGGCGCGACTCATCCCGGGAGAGAGGACTTCTGATAACTTTACAAAATTCTCTTTTTGATTCTGAATGCGCCGAAAATTTGTAAAAAAGATCAGATGCGCGTGATCCCCACTATCGAATACATAAGTAGACCAAATTACAGCCCAAAATTCCATCTGGGATTCCAGTTATGGCCCGGACACCACGGGACTGTGGCCATTTTATTAAGGACCTCCTAGTAAATTGCTCATAAAAACTTTATTTTAAGGAATTTGGCAAAATCCAAAAAATAGTATCGGGAGAATTGCTTTTACCACACACCCTCCAAAAATCAGAGCCCAGCTCCTCATGGCGACCGAGCAAACCTCCGGACATACCTTTTTTTGGGCAAAATGTTAAGGATTTTTCACTATTTTGCTTGTAAAATCGTTAAATGAAGGAATTTCGCCAAACAAAAAAATGCGTCACTGGCAAAGGTGTTTCTCTACTTGCATGCCAAAAATCAGCCCGAAATTCGGCCTGGCGGCCGAGAAATCGGCTGAACAGAAAACAGACATACTTTTCTCGCTTATAGGATAGGATTCATAAAAACCGTGAAAAAAACCCGGTGTCATGCAGTTATTTAGTTCAGGAATTTGGACGACCAAAAAAAATCCCGAAACCTATCCCTCTTCGGCCAGTTTCCATTTTGTGGCAAATCCTGTTGCCATTTCGTGCTTCGAGCATTCGAAATTCGACGTTAAATATCATCACACTGTGATGACTTTGCTATTTAGACAGCCCTTATCGGATGCCGTTATCCAAGCGGGCGCTTCAGCTGACCCGCCTTTTTTATCGATTTCCTGGCCGGGACAGATTTCTAACTGCATCCGTGTCAAAATTGCTGCTAAAAGCACTGTTTTTAATTTTTCTCTCATAGATTTTCTTGATATTCTTCTCTCTTTGAGAATTTCTTGATGTACAGGGTGTCCCAATAAATAGCCCCTCTAACTCGAAGCAGAAGTATCCGAACGAAAAGGCAGTCAAGCCTTTTGAAAACCCCTAAAACGGCGAGTTTGCATTGAATTTCATCACCTGGTTTTATTTAAATGCGCCTATTTATAACTATTTGAAAACCTTTAGAAACGCCACCTGTATCTAATTAACGGCTACTTCCGGTCACTTTGCTTGAGTGATTGAGGAAAATCGGCCAGTTAGCAACCCCGAAAAACCGGCAAATCTTAAAAAAATGGTTTGTAAGAGAGCGTATTCAAATAAAAACATGGTTTTGAAAATTGTTGCAAACTCGCCGTTTCACGGGCTTTTGAACGGTGAAACTATTGTTCCGATTAGATACACATGAGACGAGTTAGAGGAATCTATTTTTACCGGGAGACTCTGTAGTATCGCTCCCAATATCCAATATTTAGAATTTGCAGTCAGATGGACGTAGCTGATGTGGATTTTATCAATCTACCATTGACATTCCACCGTCGGCTTCTCGAATTCCTCACCCCAATGGATCCGGGGACACGACTTCGATACGCTAGGGCATGCCAAAAACTATGGAAATTGACGGAAGCGGGGTCGAATAGCTGGGCTGACTATGGTGCCATTTTCAGGCGTGATTCCACTGTGCTACTATACCACCCAGGGCTGCCGCCAGATCGCGAATTAGTGTACCTTTCTAATCCGCGAACCATACGATTGCTACTGGCGGGAATTACTGTCCGCTGGGTGGACATCGAATTAATCTCAGCTGAAGGGATTCCAATCGGGATGCGGACTGGCAATCTGCGCATCCTTGAATCAAAAAATGATGATGCGTTGATGGCCCTGCTTGAAGAGATGAAGCCACAATTACGCAAGTACGAATTCATAAAATTCGAAGCAATAGCCCCGACTGTCCAATTGCTCCATTTTATGAATGAAAATGTGAAAGAGGTCCGTTTCCCGATGTTCCTGGAACAAAGACTATGGTCAGAATTGAGATGCGAGACGTTTTCGCTCCGTACCCGGGAGGAAGACTATGATTCGATTCAGCCGTATATCGATCTGCTGGTCGAGGAATGGAAGAAGGGGCAACGAGAAATTCTACAGATTGAAATTTATTCGGATTATGACGATTACCGAGTTGAAGAACATCAACGGGAAATGGATGGACAACGGATTCGGGTCGACTACGCACAGGACGGAGAGGAATATTTAATCTGTGTCTACCGTAGACGTATAGTATAGTGATAGTCTGTTTCATTATTATTGCTTATCCGCCACTCCAATACGTTCGAATAAATGGCTTTTTGTCGAAAATTCATACATGAAATCGCAAGAATGAAACATAGGGAAAATCCTCGAACTGCGAGCGATTTGAAATTTGGACAGTCGTTTTCAGACACCGTTATCTAATCCGGCGCTTTTTTGGCAGCCTGGCCACTCTCATCGATTGCCATATGTACCTTGCAACGCTTTTTTTTAATCTTTTATTTGTACACAGAGAGTAACGGGGGGCTCATTATTTTAATATTTTCAATTACTGTGGTATTTCGCGAGTGCTGTTCGAAAGAGCGTCCAATATATACTAGGATAATTAATTTCAGCTTGAAAAAAATCCCAACGCAAATTTTTATTGAATAAAGAAAGGCCGATCAAAATCGATGGCAAGGCAGCAGATAGGTTCACGGGGAAGAAGCCCAATTTTTGAGATATTCGATATTTTCAAAACGCCAGTCGCTAGAACGTCAAAAAATATATTAAGAGATTTTTTATAGCAGGAAAAAATTATTTAAAAATATTTAAACTTTGAGCCCTCCCCCGTTAAGCTGTTTACCCTCCTATTTTCAGTTTTTGCTACCATTTTGTTTTCTCCCATCTAGTATCTCTGCTAATTTTCAATTTTTAGGAATCTCAATCAAATGGATGAATCATCCTGTGACGTAGATTTTATCAATCTACCATTGACATTTCATCGACGCCTTCTCGAATTCTTGACTCCAATGGATCCGCGGACACGATTCCGATACGCTAGGACATGCCAAAAACTATGGAAAATGACGGAAGTCGGGACGAATGGCTGGGCAAAATATTCCATCAGAATCAAGAGTACTTCCACTCTGGTTGTATGCTACCAACCACCGCAAGATCTTTATTTGGTGCATTTGTTTAAAGCGCGAACCAAATCGTTGCTACTGGGCGGAATTACTGTGAATCGCGCGGAAATCGCCTCAATTCCTGTTGAAGGCATTCCGATTGGAATGCGGGCCGATTCCCTAGAGATTCCAAACGCCCCCGATGAAGCCACTTTGATGGCTCTACTCGAAGGGATGAAGCCGCTGGACCGGAAGTACAAATTGATAGAGTTTGAAGATATGAGCATCATACCAACTATCCGAATGCTCCATTTTATCAATGAAAATGTGCAAGAAGCCATTTTTCTATATGTTTTTCTGGAACGAGACCTATGGTCCGAGCTGAAATGCCCGAAATTTGGGCTGAATGGCAACGAGCTTGGATATCCCATAATTCAAGAATTTATTAATATGATGGTCGAAGAGTGGAAGAGAGGGAAACGAGAAATTATACAAATTCAGATTTACATAGAACTGGACCATGATCCGCCGGCCGAAGAATATCAACGGAAAATGGATGGACAACGGATTCGAGTCGGCTATGTCGAAGATGGGTGTGTCAGATTGAGCAGAGGACCCAGTATATAGTCTAATAAATGGTGAAATAGAACTCGTTTTGCTTTTTCCGCCTCTGAATAAATGTGCTTAAAATTCAGCACATCCTTAAACTTCCTGTAAATTCGCAGACAAATTTACGAAAACCATACAGGGTGGGCCAAAAAAAGTAAAGTTTTGGTCAGAAAATCTCGCTAGGAGGAAACACATCGGACCATGGTTACCTTGCCAGAATGCTTAAATATGCTGGGCATGAAGAAATAACACAAGTTGTTCTTTAAGATTTTTGGCGATCAGGGTCGTCAAAAAATTTTGAACATTTTTGTAAAAGTGGAAAACTTTGAAGCGCTAAAGTATGGAACTTTTTATTAGTCACGAGGACTTCAAGGGTATCAAAATGAAGCCCTTGGAATGCGCTATCAAACCAGTGGTTAAGAATTTCGATCGGTTTGCTAGCCGTCAATAAGAGCATTTGGAAAATCCGGACTTCCCACTCTCCGCCATCGGCCGCAAAATCGATGAAAGTACGCAGCAAGAAAATGACCGTCCCAGGTAAGCAGCTGCAAAGATAAGGTTTTTTGAGAGTCGGGTTGTTTGCCATTTCATGCTGGCCGTTGCCACGTTCGCGTTTCGTGCTCGTGGAAATTAATCAATTCACTTGGTTCCGACACTAAGAGATTCGTATTCGCCTCCTAAAAACTGCCGAAAAAATTGGTTTTCAACGCGCCTACGTCGGGCTTCTCTTTGTTTGGTAATGTTCTATTTGGCCGTGGGCAAAACCGCAGGGATCCCCTTTTCGCTATTTTTTCTATTGCTGTTGCTTTGATGATGCCATTCGATAAAGCACCAAAAATATATATTTAGGGCCCGGAATAATGAAAATTAAAAACAAGTCAGGGCAAAAAATTTGCACCTGTTTAAATTCGCCACCGGCCATTAGAACAGCACCCTTAATTTATCGCTGCTTATCAGGGTTGGTCACAAAGGATCCGGTCCGCGGACGGTCCGCGGTCCGGTCCGGTCCGGATCGGTCCGAGTGGATCCGAGGATTTCGGACCGGGCTGAAAACAAAAGGAAAATCAAATCAAAGCCCCTCGGTCCGCCACAGACCGGACAGGTCCGGTCCGGTCCGGTCCGGTCCGGTCCGGATGGAAATTTCGGACCGGACCGGACCGGATCGGACCGACCCCCGGACCGGACCGGATCGCGGATCAGCGCGACCAACCCTGCTGCTTATGCATTTTTTTAGTTGAGCGATCAAATGGATGAATCATCTTGTGATGCGGATTTTCACAATCTACCGCTGACATTCCACCGTCGTCTTCCCGAATTCCTGACCCCAATGGATCTAAAGACACGATTCCGATACGCGAAGACCTGCCAAAAAATATGGAAAATGACTGAAGTCGGGACGAACAGCTGGGCAGATTATTACGTCATCTTCACGAGTGAGCCAACTGTTGCGATCTGGTCAAATGGTTTCCATACGAATCTGACGATCGCAAATCGTCGAACACAATCATTGCTGCTGGCCGGAATTACCGTAGATCGCACCGATCTGCGCGCATTTCCTGCTAAAGGGCTATCAATTGGGGAAGCGGTCCGATCGTCTAAACATACTTTTATCCTTTGGAAGAAGCCGATTTGACGGCCATTCTTGAAGGAATGAAGCCGCTCGACCGGAAGTACGAATGGATACGCTTCGAAAAACTAATCCCGACTACCAGAACACTCCATTTTATTAATGAAAACGTGGAAGAGGTCCACTTTCCGATGTTCCCGGAACGAAGTCTATGGTCCGAGCTGAAATGCGACACATTTACACTGTGTACCCGGGAGGAAGACGATGATCTCATTCAACCATATATCGATTTGCTGGTCGAGGAATGGAAGAAGGGGCAACGAGAAATTCTATCTATTGAAATTTATTCGGACTTCGACGATTACCGAGTTGAAGAACATCAACGGGAAATGGATGGACAACGGATTCGGGTCGACTACACACAGCAGAGGGAGGAATATGTAATCTGTATCTACCGTAGTGATTGATAGTTACTAGCGAAACATAGATAGCCTGACTCTAGTGCTTATCCGAATATATACCAATAAATGGCTCTTCAACGAGAATTAATAAATGAAAGGGCAAGAATCAAAGATGGGGAAAATCTGTTCTGTAGGGGTCTCAGGGCGGGGGGAACCAATTTTCGGCACAAGCCTAAATTTTTTTTATTAATCGCGGATGCGTTTCTAAACTGTTTTTCGCTATTAATGAGCATAAAAACGACACACATTTTAATAAAAGACAATTTTAGGTCGAAAAATCCTCAGAACCTTTAGAATTAGCGGGGGAGGGGAAGGACCCAAAATGACCCAAATTTTCGACTTTTTTCAGGATTTTTCCTTTTGAAAGTTTTTCTACTTTAAATCCTGTTTTCCTAGTTTGGTTTGTGTTTGAATTTTGCCTACAACTAAGCAAGTAACTCCTTCTGCTAATATCGCCAGCTTAGAAATCTCAATCGAATGGATGAGCCAGTTGTCTGTATGCATTTCATCGTTTTTTTATGACCCTTCAGGTTTATGTTTATGCTGCTTGTGCGTCAATGCTTTATCTCCTTTTTTGATGTAACATTCTGCAAACTGCATGTCTGAATATCTTGATCAAAATACATTTATTCAGAGACGAGTCGAGTGGCCGAATGAGGGAAAAGTGAGGCCAAGGAAATTCATCCCGGCTTAAAATCGCTATAGCTTTTGCTAAACGCTATAGCTATACGTAATGCGGCCTCGCTGATTGTTTTAAAGACCCGGAATCAGCATGTCCGTGTCCGCGTACGAGGCAGTAGATACTTGTGTGCAGTTTTCGGAAGTGATAATGTGTTGCCCTCGCAAATCGACCATGCCACATAGGTGGCTGTGCTTATTATTGTATGTTACTCGTATCCGTTGCCCATCGATATTACGTCGATATACTTCAACGGGGTTATTTAGCTCCCGATCGACGTCGATTTTAATTTCGCGAATCTCTCTTTACCCCTTCTGCCACTCCTCAACCATCAAATCGATAAATTCTTGAATTATGTGCTCTCGATGCCGATAAGCGTACACCCGAAATGTCTCGCATTTCAGCTCAGACCAGAGGCTCCGTTCCAGAAAAAACGGAAGATTGGCCTCTTCCGCATGTTCAGTGATAAATTGAAGAATTTGGCTAGTAGGGATGACGCTTAAAAAGCTTAGACATCGGTACTTGCACTGTTGCGGCTTCATCCCTTTGAGTAGAGCCATCAAAGCGGTCTCATCGAAGCAGGAAATTGTATCTAGACGGTCGACTCGCAACCCAATTGGCATGCCTTCAGCTGGGATTCTATTCAAAACAGTGCGATGCACGGTAATTCCAGCCAGCAGCAATGCTTTTGTGCGCGGATTTTTGATCGTCACTCTGGACTTGTAAAAGTTACCGTCTGCTGTATGTTTGTGCCATATCTCAACGGCAGAGTTGCTCACGAAATTGACTTGGCAATCTGCCCAGCCATTCGTCCCGGCGTCGGTCAGTTTCCACAGCAATCTGCAAGTCCTAGCGTATCGGAATCGTGTCGGCGGCTCCATTGGGGTGAGGAATTCGAGAAGCCGACGATGGAATGGGAATGGTAGATTAATGAAATCCATATCACAAGAAGATTTATTCATTTGATCGCTATTTCTAAAACATGGGCTTTGGTAGCAATACAGGGTGTCCCAATAAAAACACCCCCTCTAATTCGACGCATACGGCGACCAGCTCGCAAAAGGCTTCAAAACCATGTTTTTATTTTGACCCGCTATTTTACAAGCCATTTCAAAATTTTGCGGTTTTTTCGGGTTGCATACGAGCTAATTTGCCTCGATTTCTCCAAGCAAAATGATCGACGGTAGACGGTAATTACATACAGAGGCGGTCCCTTAAAGGGCTGCCGACGGTATGTGTCGATCCCCCCCCCCCCATCAACAAATTGGCAAGTAGCCAACAGGGGAGAGAGCGCGCCCTGGGGAGAGGCGCAGAGACATTTTCTTTTCCGCGCGTAACCGATTGTCTATGCCGTCGGCTTCCCTTTAACGTTTTTCAAGACTTTCTAAAATTCTGCGTTTCAATAAAAACATGGTTTTGCAGCTGTCGCAAACTCGCCTTGTCAAGGGGCTTTCGAATGGTGTAAATATCATTGCGATCCGATACTTCGCGTCGGGAGGGGGGGGTTTTTTATTGGGACACCCTGTAAATAAAGAACGGACACCGATCAAAAATGTCGTAAAATCTGAAATTTTAGTTTAATAAAAGAGCGGGGCCATAAGTGAAGCGGAAAACCCGCAAAATCGATGAGGGGATGCCGCAAGAAAAATGGGGTGAGGGCCGAGGTGAGCGCGTTGAAAGATAAGGAATTGTTTGGACAGTTCTCGGGAAAGCGCCGTAGCAAACCGAAATTTTTCTAGGCCAAAGTCACTAAAATTTAATGATTGTATACGTTTCATGTCGAGGAGAGCGACAACTACAAACTACAGCTGAAAAATTAGACAGTTCTTAGGTTAATTAGTGCCACCCAAAGTTATTTATTCGCTTTAATTTTTATTTACTTTATTATTTATTACTTTTTGCCACACAATGCATTGATTATTTATTGGCTGCTTGACGTTAGGGATCGACCACGCGATGTTAAATTTTGCACTTTTCTCTAAACCTAAACTTGAAGTAAAATGAGAGCAGCAGTTTCGTTAACTTTTTTTTGCAATTTCATAGAATCCGCCGATATGCGCAACGATATTTATTCAGACACGGAAAAGAGAAAAACACAGAGGCTTATCGTTATATCATTACGGTTGCCGCTGCCTACAGATGAGCACCCGTTTGTCCAAGGTGACCGGGCGAAACTCGATCACGGCGGGTCGCACTGGCGGGGGTGGTGAAGGTCCCTAGACGTTTGATTTTTTAATAGTTCCATAGTAACTCCCAAAAACAACATACCCTGCCTGACAGGAAGTCGACGGGGGGCGCGGTGGAGGTGAGTACGGACGTATACGTCCTTCTACCGGAGACACGGGACACTGGAATAACATTTTATTTTTGATTTTTAGAAGTTATTTCAAATCTCTCAGAACTCGCCTGAATCCCATCGATGGACGGTGGGTGGGGTGAATAACGTCTATATGGTGGACCTGGAGGAGTACGTAGAGCCTGGAATAATAAAAGAATGTTCTGAACTGGTACTTCATACATCTTATCAGCTGGAAACCTACGTCGGAGACGCGAAACGGAGACCGACACCGAACACCATCAGAGACAGGAACAGGAGGTTGATATCTCGCATAAGATGGAGGAGAACGAGCTCTGTATGCATGAATCGGAGGAGGCAGGGAACGCTGTAATAATCACCAAAGTCGTTTTTTATAAAGTCATATTTGGTAAGTCAACGAAAAGTACCGTCTGAGCTAGAGGTCTGGGCGGCGAGCAAGCCCTTTAAAGGGCACGTTCAGGGACTTTTTTTGGAAAAAAAGCAAAGACTTTTGCCGCGGCCGGGCGTCGAACCCGGGCCCCCCGCTCGGGAGGCGCGGATGGATACCAGTCAGCCACAGCTACAACCTGGCGAGCGGGTGAGGGGCGCTCCAGCCCGCAAAGGAGGCAAATTGCCTGCCACGCCACGGGCAGGCGGTGCGCGCGGTCCCTACGTCCATAGGGTGTATACGTTGGGACGAGTATACGGCCCCTCCCTGAACGTGCGCTTTAATACCCAGGTGTCACAACACGCTGGAACGATAATTTGGTGGATATAAAAAATATTAGAATTACCGCTTCAAGAGGTCTCGAAATAGGAACACTAGGTGCAAAGCCGGGGGGCGCTGCGTAAATAGATCGCTTAAATCAATTTAATAAAAACCCACATTAATAAAAACTCACAAATCCTTCAGGTTCAGGGTTCGGTGGTGGAGTGTCAACCAACCGGGCTCTTGTATTGTGGAGGTAGGGTACATTTCTCACGGTTGCAGCACGACGCTCCGCACGCTTAAAGAAATAAGCTCAAACTAAGGTTCAAATACCAACCGCTTCCATTCTCCCATGAATAAACTCGCCGACAGTAAGCGGTACCCCCTGGAGGGGTAAATCCTCATCCATAAAGCTCTCCTAGCAATCATGTACAGGGTGTCCCAAAAAAAAATCCCCCCCTCCCCTAGCCGGCCGCAGACCTGTCCGATTTTTATGATTTAGGTATCTATCGAAAGCTCTCGGAAAGGCGAGTCCAGGACGTCTCTCCAATTCTTAAAATTTTGAAATTTTTCTATCATTTACTAATCTTTTTTGCGAAACGCGCGGATTTTCTGATGTTTTTCTTACCAAGGTGTTTTTTACGAAAATCGCAATTTAAGGATTTTTATGCCTTTCCTGGCAGCCCAACGACAGCTCTTTGAAACAGAGCTTGGATAGCGCTTAAACCGGTTAAATTGCATTTTGGTTAAAAAAGCGTGTCCTTTTTGCCTAAAAAATGCCAAAAATCGCGCAAAAAATTCCGACGTTCCGAAAATCGGCAAAACGTGCTGGACTCGCCTTTTCGAGAGCTTTCGATAGATACCTAAGTCGTAAAAATCGGATAGGTCTGCGGCCGGCTAGGGGGGGGAGGATTTTTTTTGGGACACCCTGTATATAGACAAAGACTAATAAATACCAGAGAACGAAACAGGGTCGCCGGATCACACTGAATATCCTCTTCGTCGCTCGATGATTGGGGCGCAACTCTTGGTTCCTTTTTGACTACAAAAAAGAGGATTAAAAAACTTTCTTGGGCCTTACCAAGGTTAGTCGCCGCGTCTTAGCAATAGCGAAACCAACTTCTTCACACTTTCGCGCCAAATCCTCGTACATCTAGAGGAAAGAATAATATAGCGAGAAAATACAAATACCGGTCGAGGTATGAGCGTTGATATCTTTGCCAGCTCGACGGACAGTGCAATGGCCCGCGTTCGTAATAGGTGAGTCGCACTGATTAATGGTTGCCACTTTTGCTGGATTGTGAGCTGGAATTTAAAAAATGCATCAATAAATAAAAGCTTACTCGCAAACTCGATCACGCAACGTAGACGAACCAGATAGGAATCGAGCACAGGGGGAGAGCACTGGAGGAGGTCTCCTCCTCCTACCGGACCGAATGCCAAAAATTCGCCAAGTTCATGGGTGAGATCCGGTATGCCCGCCGAAGACTCCGCGTCCGTTGGGTGAAGCTGACAGCCCCAAAAGTGTTCGTGCTCTGTGCTCCCCGCGCCGACAAGTCTCCCCGACGCGCAAGGGCACACTGAGTTCCTGAAAACGAGATGGTTCTATACCGGTAGCGGGAACTATAAAAAAGATCGGGTACTATAAAAAATATCCGGTACTATAGTAAGTATCGGGTACCATAGGAGATATCGTGGACCATTGGCCGAAATTGTGGACCATAGATTTCCCGAATTTTTCATTAAGGTCCACGGTTCGAATCGTGGACTATAGAATCGAGATTTTAGCCAGATTATGGTCCCCGATTCAGAAAGGCGCCAAAAACCGAAAACGGCTGGTGCTGATGTATCTGAGGGGTGCAACACTGTGTTGACAGTAACGGGCTACAAGACACACCGTTTACCTTACTTGCTTTTTAGCTGACGTCCAGGCTTAACTTAGCTCTAATTATGCTTAACTAAAGCTTAGGGAATTTAGGCTTCAATTTAGGCGCAAGTCCAAGTTTAACTTAACTTCGAATTGCTCCCAAAACTCTAATAGATGCTAAATAGGATCTACGCTATATAGATGGATAGTTTACAGCCAGGCTTGACTTGGCTGCTGTTAGGCTTCGGCTTGACTTGAATGGAGCTAATCAGACTCAGGCATAGCTTAGATTGATTGATCTTTGATTGATTGATTGATCAGCTTACAGTAGTGATGGTATTATTCAAATCTCAAATCTAATTTGCATCCGCCGAATCAAATCGGCCGGTATGATTTGAATAAGGTTTCAGCACTTCAAATCAAATCGATTTGATTTGGACTTGAAGTTTTGAGTTCAAATCTGAAGATTTGAACGAGGATTTGAAAGGAGTCGAAAAAATCAATAGCTCATTAAGTGGATGCAAATTGTATGATGGCATGCATAATCAAGGTCATTTCCGGTTCGCGCCAGCTCGGCCATAGCGATTTTGTTATGTTTTGCATGCCGGCATCTCCATAAGATTTGATTAGGGACCGGAAGCTTAATCAAATTCTCGAGATTCGATTTGAACTAGTCCACGGGATTTCAAATCAAATCCGCCGATTTGAAATCAAAATTTTTGCCTTCAAATATTCAGACCAGCGCCCAAAACCCGCTTCGCGGGCCTTGGGCGCTGGAATGCGGTCTTTGCCTAAGAAATTTGACTTTCCGATAGCTCGGGTCAGGCCCGTAGGAGGGGGGGGGGGGGGGGGGCCCAGGGGGCCCTGGGCCCCCCCCGAAATCGGTCGAGGTCCGAAAAATTCATAAGGGGGGGACCCTTATGATTTTTAGTTACAAAAATTTTTCTGCCTGCGGCGCTGTTTATTACTGTTTTTCAAACAGTTTTTACTTATATGAAGCCTATTTTTTCAAAATTTTTTGCCTGCGGCGCTGGTTTTTCATTGCTGAATCAATTGTTGATAAAAAATTTTCGCCTGCGGCGCGTTTGCTGCCGTGTTTTCACACGAATTTGAGTGTAGCGAACGCTTTTTTGCGGATGTTTTAAAAGTTGCGACCGGGGGGAGGTCGCCAAAATTTTTGGGCCCCCCCCGAAATTTCGGTTCCGCTACGGGCCTGGCTCGGGTCCTTCGGACCCCCTCCCCCCGGCCCACCACACGCGCGCGTGCAACTTGCAAGAATGAAGAAATTTCTATTTTTTCACATTATGCAAATTACCCCCAAAAATGAGTAAAACCGGCTTTAACTTTGTAAACCTGTATTTTATCAAGATTCTGAAAGCGCCATTGGAAACAGAAGGGTCGATTTCCCCAAGTGACGGAGAATTAGAGCATTTTATGCACGGGAAGGCCCTCAAATCGGGCCTCGAAACTGACATCCACACACACACACACACAGTTACACGCCAAAATTATATAAGGTAGGATTTGAGCTCTCAGATTTTACTCAAGATTTGATTTGAATAACCCCATCACTAGCTTACAGCCAGGATTTGCATTTAATGGAAATTACTTAAATCCGATTAGAGCCACAATTAAAGCTCAAAAGTCTAATGTTTTGCAAAATACAGTCTTAAACATCCCTATGGTGAACATAAATGCCTCAAAAACAACTTGAAATGCTCTTCTAGGCAAAATATACTCAAAAATATTATTAATATTTATTCATACAAAGATAACGACAAAAAACGAATATTTCACTGTCGGAAACGCTACGATACTCTGGTCAACAAGATACGCCCGTATTCTAAGTATTTGACTCGAATCCGCTGTCCATCAATTTCCCGTTGATGTTCTTCACATCTAACTACATAGCCCGGTGCGGCAAAAATGTTGATTTCTATAATTTCTCGTTTGCCCTCTTTCCACTCTTCTACCATTTGACCGATGTATGGGTGAATCAGATGATGTCCCGCTGTCCTGGCCTCAATCCGTAGCTGCGGACATTTCAGCTCAGACCACAGGCGTCGGCCGGGTAACCTTGGGAAACGGCACTCTTTCACGTGTTCGTTAATAAAATGTAATATTTGTTCGGGGGGCAACGTGATCATCATTCTATCAAACTGTATGAATTGATATTTACGTGCCAGCGGCTCCATTCCTTCAAATAGGGCCAACCAAGCGGCTTCATCGAGCGGCGCCTCTATTCTTAGACCGTCGGTCCGCATCCCAATTGGAATGTCTTCAGTGGGAATCGACGACAAAATGGTCAGTCTTACGGTAATTCCAGACAGCAACAGTGATTCGGCACGCGGATTATTGATCCTCACCTGAATATACGATTCTGTACCATCAGGTGACGACTTATAGATTATCGCCAGAGGGGCATCCCTCGAAAAGTACACTTCATAATCTGCCCAGCCATTCGTCCCGGATTCCGTCAGTTTCCACAAAAATTTGGACGACATTGCGTATCGGAATCGTGTCTTTGGATCCATTGAGGAGAGGAATTCGAGAAGACGTCGATGCAATGGCAGCGGAAGATCGATAAAATTACCACGAACTTCCGATCCATCCATTTGAACGGTTTTTCTGAAATTTCGGTTCTTCGCATTATCGGGGAGCTTTCAAATTTTTTTCTTAGGATCGAGTTTGTCAAATATAAATATGTAGTAGATATCCTATCCTATAAGCGAGAAAAGTATGTGTGTTTTCTGTGCAGACGATTTCTCGGCCGTCAGGCCGAATTCCCGCCTGATTTTTGGCATGGAGGTGGAGAAACACATCTTCTTTATAAGCATTTTTTTGTTTTTGGAAATTCCTTCATTTAACGATTTTACAAGCAAAATAGTGAAAAACCCTTAACATTTTGGTCGAAAAAAGGTTTGTACAGAGGATATCTCGCGATCCAAATGGAATTCAGCTTTAATTTTTGGAGGGCGGATTGGGAATAGAATTCTCCCGATATATAATTTTGCGTTTTGCCAGATTTTGTAAAATGAAGTTTTTATGAGCATTTTTCTAAAAAGTCCTTAATAAAGTGGGCCAAGAGCCGTGGTGTCCGGGCCATATCTCAGAGCCCAGATGGAATTTTGGTCTGTAATTTGGACCTGTTATGTATTCGATGGTGGGGATCACGCGCATCTTATTATCTTTGCAAATTTTCAGCTGATTCAGGCTCATAAATGGAATTTTGTAAGGTGACCAGTAGGCCTCCCTCCGGGGATCATTGGGTTGCCCTTTTCTTTGCCTTCCCTGCCCCTTTCCCCAGGACAGAAGAGGGCTTTCCCGCCGCCTCCTCCCATCTGCCCCATGGTGTAGTGGATTTGCGCCCAGTCTACCACGCGATGGTCGTGAGTTCGGTTCCTGGGAGAATTGAATTTTTTGCTTTTTGGTAGTTCTGCAACAAAATATATTTCCAGGCTCTCGGTATACGAGGTTTAGGCCTGACCCTCGCTCTATCGCCGCAGGCCCAGGTCCTTGGTCCAGGCTCTCGCGCGCAGGCCAACGATGGGTCCTTGATCTAGGCTCTTACGCCGCAGGCCAAATCTTGGGGAAAAACCAGTAGCTAGCGCCGCAGGCCAAAAGGTTCTAGCGCGCAGTTTAGGCCTGGCTCTCGCTCTAGCGCCGCAGGCCAAAAAAAAGGTCCTTGGCCAAGGCTCTGGCGCCGCAGGCCAGAGAATGGCTCCTTAACTCAAGTTCTTGCGCCTCAGGCAAAAGAGAAGGTATTGGAATTCATCGTTCCTGGACGGGGTCCAGTGGAAAAGGGCCGCGAAGCGGGCTTTTTCCACTGCTGTTTCTAAATAAACGTCAAGACTTTACAAATTTGCATTAAAAATATCAAAAATATCGATTTTTCTGCCAAAGGTGGCCGCTTTTTGACCAAAATTTCTACTTTTTTTACGGTTTTAGATAGGGTTTCAGTGGAAATAGAGGTATATAATTCTATTAAACAACATTTCTACAACACCTTAAATAACTATTAAACAAAAATTAATTCGACAGTGCTATTCAAATATTTTCTATCAAGTTACGAGGCATTTCTAGAATTATGCAAAAAAGTTGGGTCCCTTCGCCCCGCTAATTCGCAAGAACCAAAATTTCCCTTTACATTCATTAAGTAAAATGGCACTCACCTGAAAATCCAATTTTACGACTTAGCAAGAGATCGTTCAAAGAAAGTTGGCAGGCGCCGAAAATCGATGAAATTCGCCGAGCCAAGAGAAGCGCCGCCCAGATGACGCATTTTGATAGCGTCATGGCAAGAGCCTGAATTTCCCACAGTGCTAAAGTTAAGCCATTTTCAAAAAGTGTGTCTAAAACGTAGAAATGTGCTAAAATCGGTAAATCATTTTTAGCGGGCAAAATAAAGTTAATGAATTACTTCGATGTGGGGATTTTACATGCTTTAGATGGAGGGTTATAGCCTTCTAGGATATCGACAACTACAAACTACCGCTGAAAAATTAAAAATTCTTGTATTTCATCACGATATGACGTTTCTTCTGGCAAGTCCCCCTTGCTTTTATTATTAGTTCTTTAACTATATTTTCCCGTATTTCCCGAATCTTCTGTATTGAATCCTCTTTTTCAGGTACGTCTGGCGCGAATCGAGCCACAACTCGCGATGGAGCTGAATCTCGAGCATCGTTACTCTACCGCTGAGGAGGGTCTACTCGGTATGCCGTACACCAGGTGTGTGCCTTCAAATCCCTCTTTGCAGTTTGTGCAGCCGGAAGCCCTACCAAACGTCGAAAATTTTCAATTTAAAATTTTCACCCAGTACCTGGGAAAATTTTCGCGCCCTCTAGAAAATTCCCCCTGGCGCGCTCTTTTCTAGACTTTAGAAATCGATTTCCAGCGCGTCGCTTATAACCACGATTTTTCTTTATATTTCATTTTTCGTTTCGGCCATTGACACACCAAATTAATCTTTTCCAGGCACGTCTGCACGAATGGAGCAACAATTCTTCGACCTGTTTGAAGCGATGGATCTCGACGGAAGTGAGCCGATCGTTGAGAAGGGTCTACTCGAGCTGATGTACGAGGTTTTTTTGCATTGCGTCTTCCATTCACTTTTACTTATAGGGGATTGATCATTATCTCGAAAGTTAATTATATGGAATTCGAGTAGAACGATAATGATACGAGATAATTAACTTCGAGATAATGAACTTTCGAGATGTTTATTTTCGAGATGTTGATTTTCGAGATGTTAATTTTCGAGATAATGATAGGTAATTTTACTTATAGTGCCTTTTCAGGAAGGAAACGGCTGACGATCTTCCCGGGGCCTGCAATCAACAAGTGTCAAGCGCCAACGCGTTCACGCCGAGAAGGGACTACTCGATCTGCCGCTCAACCTGATGCACGAGGTGTTCGGCCCATTGGATGCTCGCAGCCTGCTCGAGACGGCCAATTCGCACGACACCTTGCGCAAACAAGTCGCTCTTTGGCCCGACAAGAACTGGGACTTCGTTTATCGATCCGGCCGCACGATCATCATCGACAATGACGTTTTTGAGTCGACCGGCGCCGGTGTCCTGCTGCAGAACTTTGTCTACGATCAGGAGAAGGGAGCAAAAGTCACGGAAACGTCGGCCAATATCTGCAATCTTCCTTACGTTCTCCTCTGGCCCATCATGGAGGCGCTTGGCCCAAAGGATCTGCTCTCAGTGGCCAAATCCCATCCAAATCTCCTGCAAGCTACGAAGAACCTGAAGAACAAGCGCTTTGACGTGGTGTTGTGCGGCCAGAATGGCGTCGGGTTCCGCTGGTTTCCAATGGACCCTGTCGCAACTTTCACCTATGTTGAGGCAGAGATTTTGTTGACGGGCGCCTCTGTTGACCTTCTGGAGTACGACGACGCGGCGACAATGGATGCCAAAGCCACCAAATTTGCTGTCGGACTGCCGCGGGTGCCGGGAAAAGTCACACGGATATACTTTGCTAAGCTGCCAACCGAATGGTTCCGCTACGTCCCTGGATGGACATTCGGTTCGCTTGACTTCTATTTGAACACCGATGTCAAGGAGGCTGCCCCGCAGCTCCAAGCCATGTTCCAGAAGCTCTACGATCAATGGATCTTTGGGGAACGCGATTTATTCGGCATTGGCACCGATATCAGTACGGATCAGGGCAGCGCACTGGAAACTTTGAAAGTCGGCGGCCAATCGATCGAGCCGTTCTCGCATTACGACGCCGACCGTCGTGACGGCTGGAGATTGCTTTGGGGATGTCAGAGAATAAAGCGCGCCTACAATCTCTACATGCAGACCACCTATGCCCGAGAGGCGGACCGCCTCGAATACGACTATTCCGGGGACGACTATTCCAGCGTCGATTATTCCAGCGACGATGATTCGGATTATGATCGAGATTAGCTCCTTCTCTCCCTTTGTTATGCCTTCTCATTCTGTTGAACAATGTTTTTGATAAATATTTTGTTGAAAACTTCGCTTAGTAAAGTGGGCAACTGCATTTCAGCAAACATTTCTGGCGCTATTTCGGATCTTATGCTCAGATCTTGTTCTTTGGCACTTTTTCTAGCGTAGTTTTGTGCGCTGATTCCGAAAAAGACGATCCCGAACCGGGGAAGTTGTATTTTGAGATCAAAATCAATTATGGGCTTACGGCACCCGCCCAAAACGCATTTTTCGTGTTCACGGCGCTAAATCAAAGTCAAAAACGGGTTGATCTTGAGGTTTAGTGTGCAGCGTTGTTGGGCAAGGCGGGCCGTCGCTTCCGATGGGCATAATTTTTCTAAAAATTTGACTTTTTACGACTTTACGACTAAGACTTTTTCGAAATAAGCGCACAACACAACCCCAGAATATTGGTTTTTGGGCGGGGTTTACGCTGGGTTTACGGAGGGAATATTGGTCAAAACGTAGCAGTGTTCTAAAACCGATACAGAATTTTTTAGGGGACAAAATGAATTTAATCAATCACTTTGATTTGCTTATTTTATATCCTTTAGATGGAGTCTTCTAGCCCTCGATGAAATCGGCAACTACAAACTGCAGCTTCAAAAATGAAAAAGACCGGCAAAATAGAAACTTTTCAGGAATTTCATCACGCTTCTGTGTGGCCTTGAGACATCTCATTCCATCTTCTTGCCTTCCGAATTCCGCCTTTTCTCCGTTCTCACCGCCCGATTTTCATGTTAATTCAAAACATAAAGTTTTTGGGATAGTGCTGTGAAAGTGGAACAAGCATTTTTACGATCGAAGAGAGTTTGTACGGCCCAAAAAACCATCAAATTTTATTACAGTTTTCCCGCAGTTTCTGAAAAGTGTGAATTTGTGTGGCAACTGACAAGTTTTACGCCTGAAAAGAGCTTCTCTGGTCCAAAAACCATCAAATTTTATTACAGTTTTTCCGCAGGTTCCGGCAAGTGTGAATTGGCATTTAAAATCGATTTTATCCTGTCTTTTTGAGTATTTGCGTCTTTTACTTTTTCTAATTTTGGCGTTTTTCCAGACTTTTTAGTTAAATGGCGTAATTAATTAAAACTAAACAGCTGCGCTAAGCATTACATGTCGTAATCGCTCTCACTTTTGAAAATGTTCCATTATGTCATTCTCAAGGTTTTTCCATAGTTTCCCGACCTATCAAAATTGCATAACATAAGCGATCAAGCCGGAAAATTTCTTAGGGTTTTCCTGTATGATTTTTTCGAGCTTATCGGCAGTCAGGAGAGCTTAATCTTAAAAAATTAGCCCTTTTCGGTCCGCATTATATGCCGTAATCGTCTGGAAATCTCATAGAGTCCCTGAAATACGTTCCAAATTTTCGAAAATTTTTCTGACCCCAGTTGTCTGTCAGTGATAGCCAATTTACGTTTGTCTCGTCTCGCCTGTATAGCCGCCAAAAATTGGGGGAAAGGTCTTCATCGGGGCTTGGCCATAAAAGTGTTTCACGCAATTTCCCCCTCGGTCTGCCGCTTCTCCATGGTCACACGATCGTTTCCATCAAGGTTAATTGTCGCTATGCTCTTTTAAAGGGATGTTGACAGAACGGGAAGGACTTTCGGCCTCGATGTGTGTGAATTATCGTTTTCAGCATTAGAATTCCATGCCCTAATAGCTCAACCCTAAAATGAGCTTTCGGCTCTGAAAACTACGTTTGACTTCGTGCTGTCTGGCAGTAAGAATAACAGGTTTCGAAATCTGTATCTAATGGTAGCTTGATCGTCAGCTAGCCATTTCTAAGCATCGTAATTATCAGTCGTAATAGCTCAATCCTCAAAAATCTAATTTTCGGCTCCAAAGACCATACCAAGTTTCCGGCTGTCTGTCAGTAAAAGAAGAAGTAAAGCTGGAATCGGCCCCAGTTAACTAACCAGGAAACATACAAAAATCGGAAATTTCCATATTTTACACGCAGCAGAATTACAAGGCGTAAGCGCTCAACCCTCAAAAGCGGATTTTCGGCTTCAAAGCCCATCGCAAGCTTCAGCCGGAAGCTTCGTCAGCCGTCAGTAAGAAAAATTCCGAAATCGGCGTACATCCATCTAATTACAAAAAAGCCGTGGCCGGTTATATAGGTGTTTCGGGGTTGTTTGCCATTGCAATCGGCCATTTCCCTATTTCCCTCTATTCGCTCTGTGTTTCCTATTTTTTGCCCTTTTCTGCGGTGCCCATCCCATCCGTTTCAACCGGTTTTGGGGACCCGCTTAACCCGATGCGGCTGTAAAGAGTATCGGAACGGACAAATTGGGGCTCTGTCGGCTGTACATTCGACAGCTGAATTCACTAGAAACTTCCTCGTCTGACCTCCAAAAAACGATTAAAAATTAATAACCGTCGCCACAACCCGGGGATGAAAGTGGGCCCTCTGCAGGGGATGTGTCTCGGATTGGTGGGTTTCTCTCACTTTCCTGATTACTGTAATTTTAATATTAATAGTTAATATAATAATTAAAATCTTGGCTAATTGTTGAAACTTTCCAAATTTTTCAAAAAAATATTTTGAAAAAATTGAAACATTACAATCAAAATCGTCTGTTCTTACGCCTATTCGTAAATTGGGACAATTGGGACAACGCAACTGAGCAAAGCAAGTGGGAAGAACGCAGATTTCAAATTTTATTTTAGTTTCTATTTTTACAAACTTTTGGTTTTAAAATTTTTCCTATTAATTGGTTTCATAGTGTTTTAAAAATTTAAGAATTTGAAACACGAATAGCAAATAATTTTCAGTAATATTTTACTATTCTATTAGTAAGCATTTTTGTAAAACCGAATCTTATTTGTCTGGTAAAAGTATCTGGTTTCAAATATTTGCAATTGATATCTGGTTCCAAAGAAATATTTAGCTTTTTTGTACATGTTCTACTCAGATTTGGAAATTAGTCCGACCGTGTTTTTTGGAACGTTAGGATTCGAATTAGCATTAGAACGAAAGCAACGGCAAAAAATGCCAAACCAAACGGCTCTGACCGGAAGAGAAAAGAAGGCTTATCAAATTCGAAATTGGCCCGACTGACGCAAAAAACGGGGGCCGGTGGCTTATTCAACCGGAAAATCATTCGGACGTTCCGTGTATAAAAGAACCGTCTAATTTGCTGAAAAACCACAGTTTTTCCCCGCCTTCTCAAGAAAGGACAACTCTGATTTGGGCAAATTCGAAGCTATTTTTGGTTTTTTAAAGTTTTCGATCATACCTTATCGTGATTTTAACTTCCTGCCCCATTTAATATTTTTAAGAACTTGTCTGACTCTGCCACTCGAACCGTAAAATGACTGTAAATAGGAAAAGAGTCGTCAAATATTTGCCATGTCCAGGTGATGGCCAAAAGAACGGGCAAAAGGCATCCCCTAACTCACCCATGCGTCTTTTCGAAAATGCCCCCGATTGGCACTAGTTTTTTGTGTATTCTGGCAAGCAGGAAGTAGAATAAAATGGTTGTTTAAAACGAAAATTAGCTTTTTAATTTTCAGAATTTTATGTTGTCTTTTCGTTACCTGGAAAACTGAAAGTGTGAAACTTTTACGATATTTTACGATTTTCTTACCAGGTAATATGGACGCATTGTTGGGTTTTTTTTGCTTGTTGCCAGCCAGGAAGTGGAATGGTGCGTTTTAGCATGCCAAAAGCGCCCCGACGCCTTTTTTGAGCCTCCAAATTGTCTAAATAAACAATCGCTTCTAGCGTCGAGCCTTGTGAGCCAAATTTGAAATTTGCTTGCTAAGACCATTCTTAGTTTTTATTCAGTTTTCTTATTTCTGAAATTTTATTAAAACCGTCGAGTTTGTAAACAAATATGGCAGAAATAACCCAAAAAAGTCCTCAAATTTTTCAAAAATCTTGTTAACTTCTTATTCCGTTTCAGAATTCCGTTTTTGTCAGTTTGCTTTTCTAAATGTAAAACTATTTGAGTTACTGTATTGGTGAATCTAATAAAAACCCTCGAAAGTTGATATTTAAATTTTAAAATTGAATTTTCAAAAACTCCAAATTTTTCTCAAACTTTCAAATTCTTGACGTTCCCCGTGGATTCCGCTTTTCTGGCTGTCAGTTTCCATAAACAACATATCAGCTGGGTTACTGTACATTTCCGCTCCGAGATAAACACTTTAGATGGCGTGCGTGGCGGCGCTGTTCCCAATCCTGTGGTTGGCCACATTCACTGTGGCCGAGGAAACGGTCCTCCTCCCAAAACAATCCATCAAAAAACACCCGGATACCGTACTCGTGCTCTATGGAATGAGGTAACTTGAAAAAAACCGGAAAAAGCTTATTGAAAAATTCTAAAATCCGAATTTTTGCAAAAAAATCATCAAAGTTTCAATTTTTTACTGGTAACAAATTTTATCTTCTAATCTATACCTTGACTTTACTCCAAAATGTTGATTGATTTCTTTAAGCTGACAACCAGTTTAAAAAAGCATAATAAAAATATCAAGTATTACTGAAGCTGTAAAATTCCAAAGAAAAAGTGAAAATTTGAACATTTTGGAAACCAATTAGTAATATTAGCTGTCAAGTTTTGTTCATTTTTACAAAAAATCGATTGATTTTTCTAACTGTCATCCAGACTACATTAAAATGCTATAGACACGGCAACCGGAACCCGGAGAACTTTGTAAATCCCGTGGAGAAGTCGTGGGGATTGGAAGGGCCGATGGAGCTGACCAGGGTGCGTTTTTCTCCAGTTTCTCGCTTTCCTTCTCGTTCTCTCCCTCTCCGTATCTCGCTCTCTCTCCCTCTCTCGCTCTCTCTCTCTCTCTCTCTCTCTCTCTCTCTTCTAAAGCCCCATTGAAGTCCAAAATTCTACAATTTCCTATGTACCATCGTCATTTTTCAGTTCGGTAAGCTTCAAGCCCTCGGCCTTGGCACGGCTCTGCGGCAATTCGTCGGCAAGGGGTTCCTCGATGAAAACTATCTACCAAAAGAAGCCCAATTCTTCAGTTCATCGGCCGCTAGATGCCAAATGACACTCCAGGTATCGCATCATACCGTCATACACCATGTCGACGACGGGTCGTAGCGTACTCTACAGTACCGTATCGGATCGTAGCTTTGCGTACTCCGCAGTAGTTGGTGTCAACAGCATTCCAGTGTACGCGAAATTGGCTAGCGTACAGCAACGTACTTTGCCATTTATCGTGTCCTTCCGAATCGTATTTCAGCGTGCCTTAATTTTCCATCCCATACTGTGGCGTACTATATAAAGTCTAGCGTATCTTCATGTAGCGTAGCGTAGCCTATGGTTCTTTGCGGTACTCAGCTTATAGATTAAGTACCCTAACGTACCCTAACGTATCTTACCGTAGAGTATGACCTGCCGTATAGCACGTAGCGTGTACTTTCGTAGCGTATCGTACTGTACGCAGCCGTACCTACCACACCCTATCGTATCCTACCGTATCCTATCGTACCCTAGCGTATCCTTCCGTATCTTACAGTACCCATTTTTAGGCCTCAACCGCCGGTCTGTACACTCCAGTTGGCTGGGGAGATTGGAGCAAGAAATTCGACAATTGGTCCCCAGTCCCTTACTCTATTGATGATCCGATGTTGAGAATGTATGCCGTCTCCGACTGCCCCAACAGTGATAAGGGTACGGTAATTCGAGATGTTGCAAATTTCCACTTTTCAACGTGTAAACTGGCTGCCAATTTAACAATTAGAGCAAAAAAATCAGGATTTTTTTTATTTTCCTGACATATTTCGAAGAAGGCGAATTGATGCATTTCATGGCCTAATCGGTTCTCAAAATCAAGTGTTTTTTTGTGATTTAGGCATTGGAATCTGTTAACTGGTTGTCAGTTTATCGTATTCTGCCAAAAAATCTGAAAATTATGGTAATTCTTAAAAATTCCAGCCTGGGCCCCGATTTCCGACGATACGTGGGGACCGCTGGCCGAAATGAAGCAGAAAGGAAAAGTGCTGCTCGATTATATGGCCAAAAATGTGGGTTGAGCGTCAGCAAATTAAAGCACTTTTAATATGCCAATTTAATTGATCACGCAAATCAATTTTCGAAATCAAAAGATTGAATTTCATGAAAATGGAAAATTAAATTTTTTAATTTTGTAAAAGCCACCTTTCTGATGAATTATTTTGATTGTTGATACTTCTGATCTTGCATTTTCAGACGGGTTGGGATGCAGCCGTTTCGAAAGCGGCTGATTTGGCGGACAACATCATCGAGATCAAGCTGTACAACGCGACGCTTCCCGATTGGCTAGAACATCCCACTCTTCCCGGATATGATAAGGATTCACTTGTCAAGGCTTATATGGAGTTTGGTCAGTAATTTCTTAAATATGGCTTAACGCATCAATCCAGAGGTCGAAAAATCATAAAGATTTTGCCCAAAAATTTTGAATTTTCGATTCCTAATTTCGGAAAAACGCAAAATATTCTGCTTTTTAGGAGAGCCAGATAGCTTAAAAAATTTAGAAATTACCATGAATTAAACTGAATTTTCTAGCGGAAGCCCACCAAAACGCTTGCGCCGAAAACGAAGACTGCCGTAGAATGATGGGTGGATATTGGCTGAAGAATGTTCTAGATGCCATCAAAAAGGCCAAGGATGGGAAAGGACCAAAGATTATCGGATACGCTTCGGTAAGCCTTAACATCGTTAGTAAGTCCGAGAATCGCCACCTCGTATCGACTAGGTCTAGACAGCCACGCGACCCTCCAATTGACGCATGCTTCCATTTCTGCAGCCCTCAAGCCAGGTTGTAGCAAAATTCGCTTCCTATCGTACGCGTCGTTTGGCTTGTAGCGTAGTTGTCTAGACCTAGCGGAAAAAACGGGCGATTTTGAAGCTTTACTGTCGATTCAAAATGATGAAGATGCTAAATTTCATACATTTTAGCACACCGAGGTGACGTTGGCCCTGATGAAGCTGATGGGGTACAAGCGAAATGAAATCACCACCACAGCTGGATTTGCCATTGAATTCAGGGTGAGAAAATTGCCTGATTGGCCCCAAAAACAGCTTCTTAGCGTTTTCCCGTTTGTTGAGACCAAAAATTTGCATAATGGCAGCCAGAGAAGCGATCACGCTATGTAAAAGTTGTTTTGAGAGTAGTTTAGAGCTGTGATTGCACGAATATGGTAGCTGGTATCAGCTAATCGATTACGCTAGTTAATGTATTTTTAGTAGGAAACCGATAAAATCGTTCCGCTTTCAGAACAAACCGAACCCGGGAGTCCGACTCCTTGATCATGACCCGAATCCCGTTGAGACACACGTCATCTACAAGGTAAGGAAAATGCCAAAAATGCTAATTCTAGCTAACTCTTTCAGGCCGCTTTGATCCCGGAATTGGAGAAGCTGATGGACAATGAAGCTTTTATTGACCTCGACAAATTTGAGGCCGCCATTCAGAGTGGAGTCATCTCGAAATGGGAGGTGAGAGAGATAGCGAGAGAGAGAGAGCAAGAGGGAGCGAGAGCGAGAGAGAGCTAAAGGGGCGGGGGCCGGGGGGGGGGGGGGGGGGGGGGGGGGGGGCGGGGGGGCCGGCGAGGGGGGGGCAGGGGGGGGGGGGGAGAGAGAGAGAGAGAGAGAGCGCCCGAGAACCAACTTTTCTAAACCCCAGAAATCACTGCCATTCAGGAAGCGTGCGGCCGCCACTCCTGCGCCAAGCCATAAACTCCAAACAACAAAACCTGACCAGAAAAATGGTGCTTCCATGAATATTACGGGCCTTATGAAATGATAGTAGCATAATAATAAACCAAAATTTTTTGAAAACTAACGATTACGAGATGAAAAGTACCACTACACAGGAGTGACCGATCGAAATGACTTTTATATAAAAAACTGACGTGTTTGAAGAAGCAGACAGGCAGATTAGCTTTACAAATGTTTATTTAGTTGAGGTTTTTTTTGAATCCTGGCGATAAGCGAGCGTTAGGCATTAAGCATTAAGGAGTAATCATGAGCATTTAATGGCATATAGTTCGGCATCTGAAAATTGAATTGTAATTCAAGCATTATAAAATAATGAAAAAAGAACCACCACCATAACCCTCAAATGCATCGTCGTTTTTACTGAATAGTCCATTAATCGTTAATAAGCTTCCTGAAAAATGTTTTTAATCTAATTAGAAAGAGCAAAAAGGGTTCCGGGTCTACTACATATCAATTTACTTGAATGCGGGCACGAACTCTTGTTCAATCGGATTGCGATAATCATTTGGTAAATTAGAGACGTAAAAATGTTTAACCTTCTTCTTTCTCTTTCTCAGTCTTAAAAATGTAAACCTAGGACGCCGAAGGCCTTGCAATGGTTTTCCAGGCAGTAGCATATATTTCCTTACATCTTAAACTGCTCCATCCACTAAATTTCGGAATTGCAATCATCCGTACTGATCTAACATTACGGTTTAAATGTCTATTCAAGCTCGCGGAAGGACTGGGGCTTTGGATCGACAATTCTTCATAACCAGATGGCTGCAAATAGTGTTCTAGAATTTCACGCCAGCTGGGTTGGTAACGAAGGTAAAGTTTTCTAGCCGTGACCCCCGGAAGAAATGACGTCGAATGTACTTTAAGATTAATGTCATTATGCCGGGCTTTACCGGCAATTAATTTAATAGTGTCATGATCAGTTATAAAATACGTGAGTCCAAACCCCACCCAATTAATTCTGACACCCGCCCGATATACCTCCATCTTATAGCCAATATTGTCCTTCCTACGCTTGCTTACCAAGTCCCACATGACAGTGGAACTGAACGCAAAGTTAAACAGGTCGATGAGCCTGTGAGGTGGAAGGGCATTTCAACGGGCACTTCAACGGGCAACGGCTTAGGGTCAGAAGCCATTTTCTAGAATTCGAACGTCAAGCTTGGATTTAAAGAAATAGAAAAAATACAAAAAATACGGTATAGCAGAAAATTTAAAAAACTTCGAAAATTCAAAATTGCAAAAAGAATTAGTTTCTTACTTAGGCAAAGGGCCATTGATTGAAAGATAAAGTTAACGTTTCAACGAAATCTTTTTAGGGAACATTTGAACGTTTACCATGCGCTCAGTTTCGGTGTCACCTCAATTTATCGGACATTTAGAAATTTAAAAAGCCGTCCGCGAGTCACCCGAACAGACCCCATTACGGCTTGGCACAGTTTTTTTCGACCCTGTTTTTTGACGCCATCTGAAAGAGCATAGTCGAATTAGTAGGGTAGGATGATTTTTAAAGTTTAAAAAGTTTAATTTTGGGGTTAAAATGGGCCTCAAAGTCGCCGACACCGAAAAATTATCTCGAAAACTACTGAACCGATTTTACTGAAATTTTGCGACAATACATAATTTGGGACGCGGATCATTTCTCTAATACATTGCAACACCTGAAAATGGCAGGGACATAGGTATACCGCGTAGTGCAAACAGTTTTTGCGGAATTAGTAGTTTTACGGGTCCCCAGAGCGCTTAGCCACTAATGTTAAAAGATGCGCGCGAAATTTCTGCATAAAATGGTATATTTTCTGGAGCGCTACGCGCGCCCGTAAAAAGCGAAAAATCGAGTTTAATGTGGCGCCAACGCACCAAATTCGGCTATTTTCTTTCATAAGACAGGCGAGAGGAGGCGAGACAGTGGGGAAAAAAGAGAGAGTGGCCTCCGGGGGCCGATTTGGCTGCAGGCCTGTTCGGCTGTCGCTGTGGTGCATTGGTAGTGGGTCGGGATCCTTGCGCTGGGGCGGCTCTAGATCAATCCCAGCCCACCTTTAGAAAGCTAATTTCTTTTTGCTCTTTTTTGCAAGCTTCCTGACTTGGGCTCCTGAGGCATGGCCATGCTACCCCAGCAAAAATTTGCCGAATTTGGTGCGTTGGCGCCACATTAAACTCGATTTTTCGCTTTTTACGGGCGCGCGTAGCGCTCCAGAAGATATACCATTTTATGCAGAAATTTCGCGCGCATCTTTTAACATTAGTGGCTAAGCGCTCTGGGGACCCGTAAAACTACTAATTCCGCAAAAACTGTTTGCACTACGCGGTATACCTATGTCCCTGCCATTTTCAGGTGTTGCAATGTATTAGAGAAATGATCCGCGTCCCAAATTATGTATTGTCGCAAAATTTCAGTAAAATCGGTTCAGTAGTTTTCGAGATAATTTTTCGGTGTCGGCGACTTTGAGGCCCATTTTAACCCCAAAATTAAACTTTTTAAACTTTAAAAATCATCCTACCCTACTAATTCGACTATGCTCTTTCAGATGGCGTCAAAAAACAGGGTCGAAAAAAACTGTGCCAAGCATTGTTCGGGTCTCTCGCAAACGGCCTTTTAAATACTTGATATGCACCCTTTTGAAAATATATAGCACAATCTTACGCCATCCGAGGTAGGCGCCATCTTTAATTGAAGAGAAATCACCCCGCGCTGCCGGAAATAGACCCTGAAAAGGCCATTTTCTGATGAGAAATTTTAAAAATCTCAGGAATAATCAATTCCTAGAAAACCAGAAGCACACCAAAATAGGAAGGCGAAAAACATTGCTTGAAAAATAGCTGCGCTTTTTAATAAAATGTGACAATCTGGGATTTTGTCGCGTGTGTTACAGCTAGAATCTTTCTATCTCAACTTCCCCCTCGAGACACTGTACTTTGCAGTATTCAAACTGTTCCCGAAAATCTGTAAAATTTAAGAAGAGAATATTCAAGCCAAAACCGGCGAGCGTTTACTTTACCCCCCCCAGCCGGAAGGTCCCAAAATTTTTTCAAGGTCACCAATCGGTAGCCCTAGGTCCCAGCTATTATCCCCTGGCCCGGAATTCCAAAAAAATAAATATTAAAATTATACACTTAAAATAATGTTTAAGCGGCTATTCGAATTTTGCTTGTTTTTGCCATAACTATTTTGTTTTAAATTATTTTGGGATGTACTTGAAACTCTTAGTATATTTTTTGACGCTCTATTGAGTGGCGTTAAAGAAATGACTCTATCAAATGACGTCGAAAAATCCCGAAAAATAACGAAAATATCGAAAACCTTTGGACCTTCGGGCTGGGGGGGTAAAGTACACCGAAGCCCCAAAACGCTAATAGAATGTGAATGAACCCAGCTGGGGAATGTGGCGAGAAAGAGTGAGAATGAAAGCTCAGCGAGAAAGAGCGAGAGAGAGAGAGATAGAGAGAGATAGAGAGAGAGCGTGAGAGAGAGAGCGTGAGAGAGTAAGAGATGCGGAAAGTGTTTCGGAAAATCACGACTTCTATACAGCTAATCGGAAGCCGAAGGAAAACGAATCTGCACTTTCGGAGGCCCATGGCTTGATCATCATATTAATTGTAAAAAAAAGATAAAAGATATATATTTGTAAAAAAATTTGAAAAGTTTTTACTTTTAGGAAGAGAAAAAAACCACTTAAAATAGTTGCGCCATTTATATTTGTAAAAATAAAGCGTAGGAAAAGTTTCTAATGCGAAAGGACCGGTTACTGTAATCCAGTAAGCCTCCGGAAGGGAGAAGTGAAAAAACAGAAAGGAAAGGAATTCGCGGAATGACGGCCCTTCGAGCATACCCACCGGCTATTTATGGCACGCGACAGTGGGTGGGGCATGATATGTCAAGAAAGGGCATAAAATAGTGCCGCGACGGCATGATGATCCCATCTGATGGGTAGTGGGAATCCTGTTGTCTTTGACGATAGATGTTAGATGCTAGATGTTGATTTTGAGATCTTGATATTGCCGCGGGGCAGAAAACCTACCCTGATATAGCATAAAATCTCGAAAAAACCCACGGGTGATGGATTAGAAAACAGGTTATGCTCGTGGAAGGAAGAAACAAAAGCGGGAGGGAGAGAGAGAGAGCGAGAGAGAGAGAGCGAGAGAGAGAGCGAGAGAGAGCGAGAGAGAGAGAGAGAGAGAGAGGGAGAGAGAGAGAGAGAGAGAGAGAGAGAGCGAGAGAGAGGGAGAGATGCGGAAAGTGTTTCGGAAAATAACGACTTCTATACAACGAATCCGAATCCGAACGAAAACGAATCCGCACCTTATTTCCAGGCCCATGGCTTGATCATAGCAACGGGCGCTTGGTCAAAAATAAAGTGCGAATCCGCACCCCCTATTGTGACGGTATTTGGATTTGCCGTAAAATCCTCCATCTGACAGATGGTCTTATGAGGGTTCAACTCCAAGGCGGACACCCGCTATCCCTTGTTTCATCGCGAAAAGCGTCATTTTGTATTGGTTGGGACACTAAAACGTGCACCATAACTCAGAGCAGTGGGAATGGAGCTGCCCAAAATCTTTTTTATTGCCTTGCTTTTTTATTGATGATAACGGATTCAATTGTAGATCAAAATGAATGACAGACCATACAAACTTTCCAATGGCACCGTTTTTTAACGTGTTGCGAATAATTGCATTCTTATCTTTCCAGGCAGCGAACAGCATGAATTTCCACATCCCTGATTCAATAAAAATTTCCATTGTCACCAGACTAAGATAACGAACGTAATTCAGCTAATTCAACATTTTGTTAGATCATCTTGATTTCATCGCAGTCACCAAAACAAATATACCAGATGTCCCAAATGGCCCCATAAATGCCCGAAAATGCCCGTGGGGCATGCAGATTAATCGCAGCATCGAAAAGGTTTGGCGCGCCCTCTACACAGTACAAAAGTAATCCCGCACACAATACACAATACTAGGTGTCCCAAAAAAAAAGCACCCCCCTCTAGCGGTCCCGGGGAAGCTGAGATCAGGATGATTTTTATACCATTCGAAAGCCCGCGAAAAGGCGAGAAAACAAGCCGGCTTGGTTTTCTAAGATTTATTCTTATTCGTCCGATATTCAACGTTTTTCTAAAAAACAGGCAGCTTTTCGATAGGAATTTCGCAATTAGCATGCAGATCTCGCGTAAATCTGCCGTTTTCATGGTTTTTGGAGGTAAAATTCGCCAATAAAAATACATAATAAAGAAAATGAACCCTCCTTGTTTTCTCGTCCTAACCAGAGCTTTCGATAGATACCTAAACGATAAAAATCGGACACGACTGCGTGCCGCTAGAGGGGGGTGCTTTTTTTTTGGGACACCCTGTACTGCAAGGCTTTGGCAATTTACCGGCTATTCCTGTATTTCATGCTAATTTTTACCTCCGAATGATCGTTGCTCACTCACCCTGTCTCTCTCTCTCTCTCTCTCTCTCTCTCTCTCTCTCTCTCTCTCTCTCTCTCTCTCCCTCTCTCGCTCTCTCTCTCTATCTCTCTCTATCTCTCTTTCTGTATCTCTCTCACGCTATCTCACTCTCTCGCTCTCTCTCTAACTCTCGCTCTCTTTCTATTGCCCTCTCTCTCTCAAACGGATTTTCGAATTTCCAGACTTTGTAGATTTCGAAACTGGATATTCGGGGATTTTGTTTTTCCAGATAGGCAATTGATCAGGCCCTGCAAAAATAATTGATCCAAATTTTCAGATCTCCATGGACCTCCACGCGCTTCCGATCGTCGTTCAGCACAATATCATGCGTCAGCTGGATATTGATAGCTTTTTGAAGACGGCAATTGCAAGCAAAGCGACAATGGAGATGGCAAAGGAGTGTCGGGACAAGTATTGGCATGTGTACATCCGCAGTGATGCCGGTCTAGACGATAATCGGTTCTCCCTCGAGACTTTCAAGCTACTTTTCCACAATTCCACCGTGACGGACTTGGAACTGTATAAGGCTGTACCTGCTGACATTGATGTTCGTGCGAATGAGTTGGAGCTGCGCTTTGAAGTCGTGGACTGGATTTCTATTTTGAAGCGTCACAAGCCAGCCACGAAATATGCTTTGGTTACTATTTCCGAAAATAGCCGATTCGATGCCGAAACGATGGAATGGATGAATGAATGGATTAGTCGTCTGGATGTGAGGCTGGATATGCCGCTATCAGAGTGTACCCCACTGAAAATGCCGGCCATCCAGCTGAAGGGGATCAAGGACTGGGCGTCGCACTTGGAGGCTTACGGGCAGGTAGGTTACACATAGGGTTAAGGGGGGTACTCAGTTTTTTTTTATAATAACAACCGGTGCTAATGCAGTTAGGGGGGGGCAGTCCGGCTTTTAACTACAAGACGCTCCAAATGCCGTTTTTTAAATCCGAATCCTCTAGAAAAGCTAAGCTTAGCCTAACAAGGAGACGTTTGCCACCCCCCCCCCCCGTTATTCTCCCTTCCCCGGTTACCCTCTATATTTCAGGTGGTGATTGAAGAATGGATGAGGGGTGAACGCGAAATTCTTTCCATCAGTCTGGAGATCTGGAAGATTGAGCCCCCGAAATTCCTGGATCAGTGGCCAAAATACGAGTCATATGAAGGCGGCTGCATCCACTATCGGCTCACGCGTCCCGATGGCGATCGGCTGTTCGTCAAATTCGACTACAACGAGGTCCAAATTGCCGTCCGGGAGCACCTTGAAATGGATGGCAGATACGATCCTGACCCGGAACTTATAGATTTCTTAGAAAGCGACTGAATAAATTGTTATGATCCGCCAAATCAAAGCAACATTTAATTGGATCTACTTGATTTCATCGCAGTCACCAAAGCAACTACACAAGGTATCCCAAAAGTGCCGCATAGATGCTCGAAAATGATGGTAGGTTTCACTCTCTGACTCCCTCACTCGCTCTCTTTAGTAAATATAGTTCAACCAGTGGAAAAAGACCGCTTCGCGGCCCTTTCCACTGGACCCCGTCCAGGAACCATGAATTTGAATATCTTCTTTTTAGCCTGCGGCGCAAGAACCTGAGTCAGACCATTCTTTGGCCTGCCGCGCCAGAGCCAGCTTCGCGCCAGTCTTTTTGCCTGCGGCGCTAGTTACTGCTTTTTCTCCGCGATTTGTCCTGCGGCGCGAGAGCCTAGAACAAGGACCCATCATTGGCCGGCGGCGCGAGATCCTGGGCCAAGGGCCTTCTCTTCTGCCTACTTCGGGAGAGAGAGTGAGTGAGAGAGAGGCATTTATCCTTGCAAAATAAATATATTTTATTAGCATATCGGATTACTTCTTAAAAAGGATAGCTAGCCGTTGACTTGAACACGCCTGTAGTACCGCCTGGCCTCAAACGATGCGTCGAGCATTTTTTGAAACGAGAATTGATACGATGGCAGCAAACACGAGATGGATGTTTTGAGGCGTGGCTCCTTGAGAACCTACAAGGACAAGGAACTCCGACTGTAAGAAGTATTCGTAGGCCTCAGTCTCGTTCGGCTCCATGAATGGATATGTTTGCACAAACAGACGGCCGTCAGTCAGGTTGAAGTACGCCTCAAAATCGAATAAGTTTCTTTTGGAGGCCGGGAAGTGCGGCTTGCATAAAAATTTCGAAAGAAAGGCTTTTAAAAAAGACCCCTTTTAAAAATGGTATTACTTTTTGCTCTTTTTTGCAATAGCTTCAGCTCGTCTTATAGACGTGTTTTCATGCTTCAAAATCCAAAAATTTTTTGTTATGCATTTTTCGGGTACATTTTTGGTGCGTTTTGAGCGTGCAAACCGGAATATTCGAGCAAATGGGTGTCTGGCCGACTTATCAAAGATACATCAATCGATGCAGAAAAAAATGGCGCATCTTTCTATGCTAGTCTGATGATGCGGCCGAACACCCATCAAGTCGAAAACTGCAAAAAAAACTGTTTTTGGTACGCAATATACCTATGTTCCGGTCATTTTCGTGCGTCGTAATGTATTAGAAAAATGATCCCCATCCCAAATTAAGCTTAGTCACAAAATTTGAGCCTATTTGGCCCGGTAGTTCCCGAGATAATTTTTTAAGGTTTGCAACTTTAGAGCCCAATTTAACTAGGAAATAAACTTTTTAACATCTCAAAATAGTGCCACCCCACTAATTCGACCATGCTCTTTCAGATGACGTCAAAAAAACAGGGTCGAAAAAACTGTACCAAGCCATATTGGGGGCAGATCGGGTGAGCCGCGGAAAGTCTTTTAATACCCTAACAGCTCATCACTTATCCCTCCGTTGCATTTAGCAAATTCCAATTCGATATTCGGAATCCCCGTCGCTGACGTTATATGACCCAGTGTTTTTAAAGCGAAAGCTTACGTTAAATTGGGGCACTTCCCTTGTTAGCACAGCCATCAAAAGGAACATACCAGATGTCGCAGAACGCCACCTGGATCCCCCAAGATACCCTTAGGGCAAGCAGATAAATCACAGCATCATTGTGAAAGATCTTACTAGTTAGCGCGCCCTTGGCACACCCCAAAATAATCCCGCACTTTTTGCCCGGTTGCATAATATTTTGAGATTTTGGCAATTTACCGGTTAATCCTGTATTTAATGCGAAATTTCACCTCTAAATAATGGTTTCTTCCTCCTCTCGCTCACTCTCTCTAGCTCTCTATCTCTCACACTTTCTCGCTGACTCTCGCTCTCTCTCTCTCTCTCTCTCGCTTTCTCGGTCTCTCTGTATTTCTCTCTCTACCTCTCTCTGACACTCTTTCTCGCTCGCTTACCCTCTCTCTCACGCAATCTCTCTCATTCTTTCTCTCGTTCCCTCTAACACAAGCTCGAATTTTCAGACAGTCTGAATTCTGGAAATTCGTGATTTTGTTTTTCCAGATAGGCAATCTTTATCAGGCCCTGCAAAAATAATTTCAGCTAAATTTCAGATAAACATGGATTTCGACATG